>BTPG01000008.1:25087198-25134978 GCA_036245525.1 Semisulcospira habei | reverse complement strand
AACAACGGGGAGTCAAAAATCCACCGACTCCCCACAGACTGCGGAAAAATCGAGCGGCACCACGCCACCCGAACTGCAGGACAAACACACAGCGACAGAAGTCGCACCAACAAAGATCCTCCAAGACGCGGGCACGGACCCGCCCCCCCAACAACAACAACCACCGCAGGAGGGCAACGGACGAGTCACCGGCCCGAAGCAACACAGAAAACGCCACCGACCGCCCAAGCGCTTCAGGCTGCAGCGCCCACCACTTCTCCCCACACCACCACCGCACATGCGCCTGCCACCTCTACATCGCCACCCACCACGACCATTTCAGCGCCCGGCCCCTCGACCAAGGATTGACTGGCCGCCGCCTCCACCACCCTACCTTCCCGGATCTTACTACGACCGGCCACGGTGTTCCCGGCCGACTCCACCACCACCGCCACCACTCCCGCACCAACTTCTGGAGTGGTTAGCGTTCCACCACCCACCAGCCTGGCGATAGCAACGGTTCCCCGGCCACACCACCCACCTCCTGCACCATCAACCACCCGGTCCCGGCAACACCATCAGCCAGCTGCGCGACGGAGAGGCAGACAGACAGCGAGACGACAACCTCCCCCCCCCAACCCCCCTGGCCCACCCCCCCCCCCCCCCCCCCCGGACGAAATCAACGAGAGTTGGAAGTCCCAGTCCCTTTCAAGTCAAGCAAGCAAGCAAGAAGCGGAGCAGGCTTTCCCGCAAGGGAAGACTCTGTTCTGCGAAGAACATTAAATAGTAGTAAGGCTCCCCGCAAAGGGAAACTCTGTTCTGTAAAAGAACATTAAATAGTAGTAAGACTTCCCGCAAGAGAAGACTGTTCTGTAGAGAACATTAGTAAGTTAGAACCCCTTGTAGGAACACTGTCCTGCAACGGACATACTGTAATTATTTAAAGTAGATAATTTAAGGACTTAGTTGAGTGATAAGGGTTCCATAGGATTTATTGTTATAATTTAGGTTTTACTTGAGTTAGTTATTACGTTTAGTGTGTAGGCTAGCATAGCTTTGGGTGCTTAGAGTCTAATGAGTAGGTAAGCATAGTTACGGTTTCAGGTGGCTTATGAGCGTCTGTATTATTGTGTTTTGTTTTGTGGTACAATGAATGGCTTCCGATATGACTGATATGTTGATTGATAATGAAATGAATGTACTGTTAATAAACCTAAAGCACTTATAGAAATCTCATCACTGAGAGTCAGAGATTGATGATGATGATTGCAAGAACGGATGCGAGTCAGTACTGATGTTTGTACACGTTTGTGTGATATGGCAGCGCAAGAGTGTGTGTGTACGTGTGTGTGTGTGAGACTGAGAACATGCTGAGAGTTTGTTAACGTTCTTAGCTTATCAGTTTAGTGTGGCACACATGGCAATGCACGCACAGTCACTACTCGATCATATCAACTAGGGTTTCGCTGGATACTGTGGTAGGTCCATTGCGCGATTTGGTATTTTGAACACAACGCGAGGCAGACACACATATTTTGTGAGTGCGCATGCGAGACCAGTGTAAAAGACTTGAAGATTACACTCCACAGCAATCTCCAGACCCTTCCCTAAACCGAAAAAGGGAACGGACTTAAAAGGTGGCTAAAACTGAACCAGACTGGCACTACTGGACTTGTACGTTGGTTGGGCAGTCCATTGAGGTCTGACCATCTAATACACAAGCCAGCCAGGCTAGTAAAAGGCTAGCTAACCAGAGTCCGGTTACAGCTACTTTCGATATAGATTACACAGATTTGAAAAAAAGATGAGGATGTGAACGTTTTAGCAAATTTAGTGAAAGAAAAATTACAGACAACACATTTTAAACATTTGAAAATTTCACAGATGGGTCTGTCTTAGATTCTTCAGATTGTGGTGCAGGCTTTGTTATTCCAGATTTCAAAGTGAAGAAATCTTTTTATCTCGGTAAAGGATTTTCTATATTTACGTCTGAACTGTATGCGATTCTCATGGCACTAAATTTTATTCAACTTCTACCTTATCACATATATTTAACATTTTGATTTGTGTCGATTCTAAATCTGTCCTATATAGTCTAAAAATCTGGGATTGTAACACTAGAAAAGACTTAGTATATGAAATAAAACATATTATGAGCTGTATTATGGCCAGAGGAATAGGGATCGATTTTCTTTGGAATTGCGGAACACTGCGGAATTTATTGGAATGAAATTTGTGACAGACAAGCAAAAAAGGGAGCTATAAACAGAGAAAACTCAGCAGTTTGTAATAATATGCAATTATCTCTACATGAAATGTACTCTGTGCTAAACAGCTTTTTTCACAAAGATGATATGAAATATACTTATCATGTTCCACCTTGTTCAAGAAAAACGGCTTCATTGATAAAAAAAATTATACAAGTTAAGACTAAATTCTTGGAAAACAAAATTCGCAAAAGACATCAAATGCGAGTGCTTAAGCCCCATCTCTGTTAAACATATAATCTGTGAGTGTCCTATTACAATGAATCTGTTGGGAAAAAAATAACATAACAGTTGATCACTTAGCAGAAAATTTGTATGACATCTTACATAGAAATATTGTCATTCCAATAGTTAATATAATAATTCATAGTCTGGTGGGTAAACTATTATAATAAATAATTTGTGTGTGTGGTTGGATGTTAATTATTGCTATTCTTTGATATTCATAAGTTGTGTGTTTAGTTGATTATATATATATATATATATATATATATATTGGTTTTGTTTTGTTTGTTTGTTTTTGGTCTAATATCACCAATGTGTACTTACTTACGCCTGTCACCCCTACCCGGGTATAGGCCGTCGACGAGAGACCTCCAGCAACTCCTGTCCTGTGCTTCTCCTTCGATTCTACTCCAGGTGGTTTCCAGTCTCTTGATGTCTGCTTGGAGGTCTCGACGCCAGGAGTTTCTCGGCCTACCTCTTTTCCTCTTTCCCTGGGGGTTCCATGACAATGCCTGCCTAGTGATACTGGAAGCTGGCTTTCTCAGACTGTGACCGATCCATCCCCATCTTCTTCGCCCAATTTCATTCTCTGCTGTTATCTGCTCTGTTCTCTCCCAGAGTCTGACGTTGCTGATCTTCTCTGGCCAGTGGATTTTCAAAATTCTTCTAAGGCAACTGTTCATGAAGGTCTGCACTCTGTTGACTGTGGTTTTTGTCAAATCTCCAAGTCTCTGCTCCATATAAGAGAACTGCTTTTACATTGGAGTTGAAAATCCGGACTTTGGTGTGTTGCGACAGCTCTCTGGAGCTCCACACTTTTTTCAACTGGAGAAAGGCTGCTCTGGCTTTACCGATTCGTGCTCTGACATCTGCATCAGTGCCGCCTTTTTTTTGGTCTATGATGCTCCCGAGATAGGTGAAGGACTCCACCTCCTCCAACAGGGTGCCAGCAAGCAAGACTGGTTCTTCCCTGGTTGCGTTCAGCCTCATTGTCTTTGTTTTCTGTTTGTGAATGGTGAGGCCCACTTGGGACGAGATGTCAGCAAGCCTCGTGGTCTTGTCCTGCATTTGTTGATGAGTGTGGGACAGTAATGCCAAGTCGTCTGCAAAATCGAGGTCATCAAGTTGTGTCCACAGTGTCCACTGTATTCCACTTCGTCTGTGCTCTGTGGTCATCTTCATGACCCAGTCTATGGCCAGTAGGAAGAGGAACGGAGACAGCAGACACCCCTGCCTGACACCGGTTCTGACCTGGAGCTCCCTGGTGAACTGCCCTTCGTGGATCACGCGACATGTCATGCCATCGTAGCTGCTCTTGATGAGGCGGATGAGCTTTGTGGGTACACCGTAGTGTCGTAGGAGTTTCCACAGAGTCTCTCGGTCCACACTGTCAAATGCTTTCTCATAATCCACAAAGTTGACGTACAGCGGGGAGCTCCACTCCAGAGACTGTTCCACGATGATGCGGAGAGTGGCGATCTGGTCTGTACATGATCGGTTCTTCCTGAATCCTGCTTGCTGGTCTCTCAGCTGGGGGTCAACGGAGCTCTTCATTCTATCCAGGATGATCCTGTTGAAGACCTTTCCTGGTACTGACAGCTAGGTGATTCCTCTGTAGTTGGAACACTTGCTGAGGTCGCCTTTCTTGGGAAGCTTGATTAGGTACCCCTCCTTCCAGTCAGCCGGCATCACCTCCTCTTCCCAGATCTTTCCAAACAGTGGGTACAGCATCTCCACTGTTGTCTCTAGGTCTGCTTTCAGAGACTCCGCTGGGATGCCATCTGGGCCTGCTGCTTTGCCGTTCACTGCTCTTCTGATCTCTTCCCGGCTGGGTCTGTCACAGCTGATGGGTAGGTCGGTCTCTGCCGGCTGGATGTCTGGGGGGTCGGGTGGGCTAGGTCTGTTCAGTAACTCTTCAAAATACTCGGCCCATCTGTTGAGTTGGTCTGCTCTGTCTGCAATAGGCTTGCCTTCTTTGTCTTTTACTGGTCTTTCTGTATGGCCATACTTGCCTGACAATCTTCTGGTAATGTCGTAGAGCTGTTTCATGTTGCCGCTGCCTGCTGCCTTTTCTGCCTCTGCTGCCAGGCTGTCTGTGTAGGCCCTCTTGTCTGCCCTGATACTACTCTTCACCTCGCGGTTGGCTTCCGAGTATTCCCCCTGTGCCCTTACTTTGGCTGCTCTCGTGCGACTGTTGTTGACCGCTGCTTTCTTCTGCTTCCTCGCTTCTATCTTCTTCAAGGTCTGTGCCGACAGCCAGTCCTTGTGGTGGTGTTTCCTGAACCCTACAGTGTCTTTGCAGGTTGAGTTCAGCGCCTCTCTGACTGCCTTCCACTGCTGCTCTGTGGTGACCGCCTCCTCTTCATTTACTAGCTCCTGTAGCGCTTGAAACCGGTTGGACAGCACCAGTTTGAACTCTTCTCTAACTCCAGTTTCTCTCAGGAGGCCTACATTATAGCGCTGTCTTCTTGTTGTCTCTGTGCGGCTTTTCTTTAGCTTGAGCTTCATTCTTAAGGTAAGCAGATGGTGGTCGGAGGCGACATCTGCTCTCCTCCTCACTCGAACATCTTGAAGGGATCTTCTAAATTTCTTGCTAATGCAGATATGGTCTATTTGGTTCTCTGTTGTATGGTCAGGTGAGACCCAAGTTGCTTTGTGTATTCTTCTGTGTGGGAAGATGCTGCCTCCAATGACAAGTCGGTTTAGAGCACAAAAGTCTACAAACCTCTCCCCGTTCTCACTCATCTCCGAGCCTAGTCCCTGTCTCCCCATCACCTCTTCGTATCCGGTGTTGTCCTCCCCTATTTTGGCATTAAAATCGCCCATGACGATGGTGATGTCTCGCTCCGCACATTTGTCTAAGGCACTCTGGAGTCGGTCGTAGAACTCTTGTTTCTCTTCCTCGTCACTGTCATTAGTGGGCGCATAACACTGGATGACGTTCAGCTTGAGCTTTTTCTTGGTTCTAAAGGCTGCTGTGATAATTCTTGGCCCAAGAGGTTCCCAGCCCATCAGCGCTCTCTGTGCCACTGGTGACAGCATGAATGCTACACCTTCTGTATGGGGGCATTCTCCTCTTCATGACCTGAATACAGAATCATCTCCCCACTTAACAGCCTTTTCTGGCCAGACTGCGTCCATCTGGCTTCACTGATACCTAGCAGGGAAAGGTTTACTTTTGCATTTCCGCTGCTATCTGGGCGGCCTTGCCGCTCTGGTACATGGTCTTGACGTTCCATGTACCCATGGTTGTATCCCTGGATAGAGAGAGGCGGCTCGGTCCTGTGGCTTCCGAAGACTTCCGGCTTTCACCACAGGACGTCATAAGTCTTCTGGTAGAAGAACCTTCCTCCTCCAGGAAAGGAATTACTGTTAGTCTTTTCGTCGGCGTTTTTGTAGCTATTTCCTTTTTTGCAGGGTGGGGAAGCTACCCCCACGCCCAACCCCCTTACTAGGAGGACCAGGGGTTTTCTGTCGGGGTCACCTTCCCTTAGTTGAGACCATGTTGGTTCACGGCACCTTATTTCATTCGGTGCACCCTTCTCACGAGGAACCCCCTATCCACCACCCAGGGGACGCGCCTCAACGCCATATGGTCCCAGCGCGAGGACCAATGTGTGAAAAGACGTTAAATAAATTCCTGATCCTGATCCTGTGCCACCTGCTGAAGCTATGATTCCAGACTTGAAGAGCTATCGTGGATTCCACTCTTGGAATTTCGCGCCATGCTGTCATGGAGGATTTCCCAGACGGGAGTGCTGTGTTCAGTCTTCACCATTTTTTTTTTTTGGTAAAAGTCAATACTTCTGTTATTTTCACATTACGCGGCAAAAAATTGAAAGAGTTTTAGACGCAAGAGACCTATTATAATGTGATACGACAGACCAAGACCCCACAAATGGAACGAAAAGCTTGCAAATTGAAGTGTCCACACTTACGGGCAGTTTCTGCAGTTAAGTCGTGACAACAGACGTGTGTGTTGATCAGAGGTTGGCTGAGAGGAGGGAAATGGATCAGCATTATAAGCCTAAAAATAGAAACAACTCTGAATGTTCCTAAAAGATAAACGCATGTGAGCTCCAAACAATACGGTAGACTCGGGATGAAATCCTCAACTTGTTTCTTCTTGTACACATCGTTAAAGGGCAATTATACGATAGATGAACCAATACAAAGACGGGCAGTTAAATAATGTTCAGTAATGAGCACCAGGACGTGACAACCGACACGGGTGGCTCATCGGGCCGACGTCGGCCGCAACTGCAGCCGACGCCGGCACGAGCACCGAATGCATACTGAGCATGCTCAGATTCAGCTTTGCTTCTGCAGGCATTGAACTGAAGTCTCTTCCGCGCAAGGCGCACAACCTTCAAGCTCACGCAGTCGAATTTTATAGCCCTCTAATGAGGGCACAAAGGCGAATAGATTCGCCTAGTACCACACAGCCCCTTTCTCATACTATTTCCTGTAGTTTTCCCACGAAACCAGTGTCAAGTGGGGAGATGTTTATCAGCCTTGTAAGGCGAAATATCCTGGGGGTAATTGGTTAGAGAGACTTGCTCCCAGTGGCGATGAGTGATACTTGGGGAATGCAAAACTAAATGTTTCTTGTATTTAGTATGCTAAATGTCCCCCATGTAGCTCTGTGCCTTTCATATATTTTCGGAGGAGGGTGAATGGAACGAGTTCAGCTTTAGTAGAAGAAGTATATTATAGCTGGAAGGGGTCCAGAAAGAGAGGCCACAGGGGCGGAATTAGCAAAAGGCCGGACTCACCACCACAAACACAACCACACACTTCTTCCCCTTTTCCTATGCCCTTCCACCCCTTCCGCCTCCCCCCGCCTAATCGATTTCTCCACCTCCCTTCCTTCTTCTCCCATTTCTTTTCCTCTCTTGCTCTTCTACCGCTCCCTGCTCTCCTCGGCCGCCCCCTCCCCCTCCTTCCTCCCCCTTCCTCCCCTCACCCCCTCCTCCTTCGCCTGCTTTTTCCTCCTCGTCCCCTCTCCCCCCTTTCTCCTCCCCTTCGCCCTCCCCCTCCCTCTATCTCAGCTTTTCCTACTCCCCTTCCTCCTTCTCCCCCTCCCCCCTCACCCTCCTCTCGCATCCTCTTTCTTGCCCGGTTCTCCTTCCCCGTCTTTTCCTCCTCCCCCCCTCTCCCCCTCCCCCCTCCTTCCCTCCATCCTCTTTCCCCCCTCCCCACCCTCCTCTTCCTTTGTCCTCATCTTCGTCCGTTTCTTCTCCCTCTTTCTCTTCTGGCTCATCCAACCTAAAACTGTGTCTGTTCAATGCACAGTCTGTCTGCAAAGATGGCAAAGCCGACGTGATTTCATATTTCATTCTAGACAACGACCTAGATGTTGTCGTGATCACCGAAACGTGGCTCCGCTCAGCTGGTGATGAACCCATCATCGCCAGCGTCACTCCGAGTGGCTACCGCCTGGCCTCCTTCCCGCGTGCTTCCAGAGGAGGTGGCATTGCCATCATCTACAGGGACTGTCTTTCTGCTCACCTCTCCTTCTCTCAGTCTCTCCCTTTTGCTCATCCCTCCTTTGAATCTGTCGAGGCCGTAGCAACACTCCCTGGCCAGTCCCTCATCTTCTCATGTATCTATCGCCCCCCTCCAAGCTCTCAAAACAAACTCACAAACTCCATGTTCCTCTCCGAGTTCGATCTCCTCCTCGACCACTACAGCACACGACCCGGAAAACACATCCTTCTTGGCGACTTTAACTTCCACTTCGACAAACCCGACCACCCTGACACAAAACGCCTTTGCACGTCACTTTCAAACCACAATCTTACACAACACATCACTAAACCCACCCACCGACTCGGCCACACCCTCGTCTGGATCATCACCCGCACCTCCGATCAACCCTTCCTCGACTCTGACACCTCTTCTGTGCTTCCCTCCAACCACCTCGCTATTCTCGTCGCCCTCAACCTACCTCCCCCGAAAAAACCCAAGCTCTTTGTCTCTCGTCGCAAACTAAAATCTGTCAACCGAGAGAACTTCTTCGACGAAGCTGTCGACCTTCTCTTGGACCCCTCCCCCTCTCCCGATCTTGCATCAGATACCCATGCCCCTGACACCACCTGCTCCATACCCAACCGACTCCCCTCCCCCTGGCTCACTGACGACATAGCTGAGGCCAAGCGCGAGCGTCGACAAGCGGAACGCCGCTGGCGCTCATCTGACCTCACCGTTCACAGAGAGATCTTCCAAACTACCAGATCCAAAGTCTGCAGAATGATCTCCGACTCCAAACGTAAACACCTTCAAAACAAAATCATGGAATCCACTTCTTCCAAAACCCTCTACGCTACCATGAACATACTCCTAGGCACTTCTAAAGACTCTCCTCTTCCCAACACACACAGCAAAGAAGAACTTCCGTCCGCTTTTTCCTCCTATTTCTCCGACAAAATCCAAACTCTGCGCAACACACTCGACACTCTGCCTTCTCCGCCTTGCCTTCCTGACCCCCCCCTTTTCCGGCACTCCCCTCTCGTCCTTCCGCCCCGTCTCTCAGGATGAAGTCCTCAAGGCCATAAAGTCCATGCCTTTCAAAACTTGCGAACTAGACCCCCTCCCAGCTTCTCTCTACCGGGACGGCCTCCCAAAACGTTTGCCCTTCATTACCGACATCATCAACACATCTCTAGTGAATGGCTCCGTCCCCGATATCTTCAAGTCCGCCATCGTCCGTCCTCTCCTCAAAAAAACACAACCTCGACCCAAACGAACTCAAGAACTACCGCCCAGTCTCCAATCTCTCTTTCCTGTCCAAGCTTCTTGAGAAGGTTGTCCTCAACCAACTCAACCTCCACCTCGCCGACAACAACCTCCTCAGTCCCTTCCAGTCTGCCTATCGCAAACATCACAGCACTGAAACAGCCCTTCTACATATCCTAAACGACCTGCTTCTCTCCACTGACTCGGGCAACATCTCCCTTCTTACACTACTCGATCTCTCTGCCGCCTGCGACACCATAGACCATTCTATCCTCCTCCACCGCCTTCACCACTCCTTTGACATCACTGACTCTGCTCACTCCTGGTTTCTCTCCTACCTCTCCGACAGACAGCAGTCCGTCACCATCGAAGGCGTCTCCTCCCAACCCAGTCAGGCTCTCCTGCGGCGTTCCACAGGGGTCCGTCCTGGGCCCGGTCCTTTTCACACTCTACACCTCTCCCCTGTCCAACATCATCCAGTCTCACCACATACACCACCACCTCTACGCTGACGACTCACAACTACTAGACAAAGACAAACTCGACAACACTCAGACACTACTGACTCGCACGGCTGACTGCTATGAAGACGTGAAAAACTGGATGACATCAAACAAGCTCAAACTGAACGACGACAAAACGGAAGCCATGCTGGTAGGCACTCACCAGAAACTTTCCCAGCTCCCTCCCTCTCTCCACCTTCAACTCGACAGCACCCCCATCTCCCTCTCTGACTCGGTCAAGAACCTTGGCGTTATCCTCGATTCCTCTCTTTCCATGACCAGCTTCGTCTCCGCCACGGCCCAGGCATGTTATTTCCACCTCCGCCGCATCAGTCAGATCAGAAAATACCTCACTACCGAAGCTGCCACCAAACTCGCTGTCTCTCTCATCTTATCTCGCATCGACTACTGCAACTCTCTCCTTTCCGGCCTTCCTCACTCCACCACTCTCACTCTCCAACGCGTCCAGAACAATGCTGCCCACCTCGTCCTCAGAAAGAAAAAATCCGACCACATCACTCCCCTGCTCAAGCTCCTTCACTGGCTCCCCATCCCCCAACGCATCCAATACAAGATTCTGTATCTCTGCTACAAATCTCAAAACAACTACGCTCCTACCTATCTCTCCAACTTACTTCACCCCTACACTTCTTCCCGCTCCCTCCGCTCCGCCTCCGACCCTCTCCGCCTCCTCATCCCCCGCACCAAACTCAGCACTTTCGGCCCCCGCTCCTTCTCAGTATACGGTCCATCCACCTGGAACACTCTCCCACTCTCTCTCCTTCAGAAACACTCTCTCTCCTCCTTCCAGTCCGCCCTCAAAACTCACCTCTTTCAACAGTTCTAGCACTATATCACCACACTCCCCGCCCCAAGCTGACCGTCGTAATGTTTATTTCACTATTTGTGGTACGTGAGTCATTGTCTAAAGCGTGCGCATGCGTGTGCGAGTTGTGAGTGCGCGCTTAGAGTTATAATTATTATAAGATAAGCGCATTATAAATACCGTAATTATTAATTAATTATTATATTGGGAAATGAATTTTGAGTGTTTTAGCTCCCGCCTGCTCCACAGATTTTGCCGTGCGTTTAGGGGGTGCGCTGCTGTGCGTTTCATAGAGGTAAGTTTGTTCAGACTGCGTGCATCGAAGAGTTTTAACCAACACGGAACCCACAGTGTAGTAGAGACCTCTCATGAGTCAAGACAGGGATCAGCCTGGCCGGCGTGCGACAGGAACTATCCCGGCAACACCACAGAAGATCAAACCAATACGAAATGAAAAGAATGATGCGCTATTAAAACGTCAGTTTTGCCGGACAGTGACACGTCAGCAACTCGCAAGCGATCATCTTGGCAAGGACTATGCTAATTATTATATTTGGACATGTGCCTTTACTGTCCTAGGAAAATCGGTTCCATTGGAAAGAGGCCTTGGTCGTATTTCTTTGGCTAGTACATGTATTGTAGAAGTGCATTTTCAAATTTTAAATGTAGAAGTCAGCGCTACGAATTGAAATGACTTGTAGCACTTGCTTTGTTAGTAAAGAAGTGTAAATAAATAGAACAATGTTCCCATATGGGTTCGTATGACTGTGACATTGCTTTCGTAGTAATGGGATACCTTCTAGCGTTAGGAGTACTTCTGGGCAATGGATTGACCATCTTGTGCGTAATTAAATTTGAGAAATTGAGAACGAGAGCAAACATGTACATTGTTTCTCTGGCCGCCACTGTTGGTATGGTTGGACTTCTTCTATTTGTCGTGGGCAGTTATTACATTCCTAGTGTACGGCCTTGGTTTGACGCCACGGAATTTGCCTGTGTCGGGATGTTTACGTGGGGTTACTGCACCGTGGTATGTTCTGGACTCAACATGTGCCTCAGTCATCGCTCTCGACCGCTACGTGTACATTGGCAGGCCGTACCCGTATGAACGAGTTGTCACAGAGAATGAAGTCATTGCCGTTATCACTGTCGTCTGGGCTGTGGCCTTTGCTTATCAGTGATACAATATTGTTTTATTACAACAATTTTGACACTGCTAAAACCTGTGTAATGGAGAAAGTAGTCTCTATGATTTTTAGGTCGTTTGTTTCATTCGGAATAATTTTGTTTTGCTGTGTGTGTACGGGTGTTTTCTTTCTACGTAACCATTACGATGATCACTTTCAACAGAGGAATCGGATCTTGCAAGATTTCGGACACCTTCAGGCCGCCGAAAGAAAATCCGAGTTTAGACAAGCCCGCATTCACGCAGGGTCTCTGAAAGCCCTGAAACTGTTCATAACTGTGTTTGGATTTTTGTTTGTCTGCTGGTTCCCTTACTTCGTGTAACCTATATCACCCCTGTGATAGGTTAATAGTTGTATTTTGAGTAAGCTTAGAATTGTTCTTGCTGTTTTCCCTTTTTAGACAGAGACCAATAAATTCTTCTTTTTTCCTCAAGCATATTTTTTAGTTTTGGTTTTGGAAATGACCTTGTAATAATATTGCCACAATACTTTTTGGTGTAATTTGTAATATTTTAGTGGTGTAATTTGTAATATTTTAGTAATTATTTTGGTTCCGATTTTTACTTCCTGTTGTGGCAATTTCCTCTTTGACAATTCTTCTTCCTCTGGCATTTCATTGTTGAGCGGGGGAACACAGAAGAGCATGCACTGACTTCTCGTTCTCGGATGCTAATTCAGGTTGGTAAAGTGTTTTAATTAAGAAATATTGTTGCTTTCATTTAGGGATTTCATTAAATTTATAGGATGAATGTCTTCTTATGCGAATTACATTGTGATGCAGGGGATATCTTAGGATTGTAATAGTCACGTGTATCTTTGTCTCAGCATGTATCTGTGGAATTGGTAACATCTTGGGTATTTTGAGCCATATATATTTTATGATTACTGTTTGTAATTGGATTTTCATCTGCAGTCTTAAATGGGGCTTATAGGGTGGATTTCTTGATGTTGGGATGATACAATTGCGCGTAGGGCTGTTGTATTAACCGACATGTATTAAACTTACGGAATAAGTTTAAACAGGGTGATTTGTATAGCCTCGTTGCGCTTGAGCTGCTCGGGCCAGATCAAACGGGCATAACATAACCCTATTATACTGTGTTTTTTGCTGCAAGGGGTTTTGCAGTCAAATCGAAGGATCTATTTTGTATCAGTGGGTCCCACGGTGTGCTCAATTATATGTTATACTTCTAGTCTGAATATTTGTAATGGGAAACAACCATTGCCTTTGTTTTATGTTATGGCACCTATATATCTTTTGTTGTTTATTACAGTGTCCACGGATCGGGTTGCTGTCAGTCTGTTCTCTTCTCTCTGTCTCTATTTTGTCTCTAGTCACTGATGTCTTTGTGTTGCCATACAACCGGTTAATTGATGTTGTAGTGAAAATAAATATCTTTTTAAACTGTTCTTGGGAAAACCTTTTGGTATTACTTTTTGAGAGAGGGAATGGATGTTAGTTAAGGATCATCTTTTCCTGAAGAATCTGGGTTACACTTCATGTCAGACTTTATAGGCGTCTTCGGCCGGTATTGATGTCGACTTAACAGCGAAGGAGAGTCTGATGCTTCCTGGTTTTCTCAACTCCGGTATGAACGTTTTTTTCTACCCGTATTTCAACAAGGACTTTCGGAAAGCCATGAAATTTTTTGTTGTGCGGCTGCAAGAACAATGAGGTTAAACCTTTCGGCGGAGCAGACTCTTCTGCATCAGTTCTGCCTCAGCGGTAGCTCCGTGCACGCCCGACACGGTGGACAACCCATGAACCGAAAGCACAGGGAAAAAAGCCCAACGTCTATAAGAGACACAGAATCTCATGAGTCCTTGCAGGGTGCGGGGTCTCATGAGAATCTATGTCGCATGCTGATTTAAGTCACGTCTGTTATGTTTATGAAGAATGCATCGTATGTTCGTGTAAACTGGTCATACATTTGAGACGTGCCTCGTCTCGAATGAGGTATCGTATGCACCTCCGCGGGCCGTTGGATCAGTTATGATAGTTCACTGAAAGGGAGGAAGAGGAAGAAGACGCCGTCAAACGACAGTCCAGCCTCATCGGCTAAATCAAAATCTTTTACTTTTTTCCAACAATTGTTTTGAAATTGTTACTAAAATGAAAGGAGTAATACGCATAAATCTGAAGATACATTTCAGCACCATTTGTGTTTGTTATGCCTTGTCGACACACCTAATGAACTTTAACAGCAGTTTGGACACGCTTCAAAGGCACGCGCGTGTAATCGCACTTATTTATTATGCGCAGCCATTAGCGTATCAATCTATTTTTTAGCTGTTTCTCGCTCTGATAGTGTTGTATTTCTGGAACGGAGTGGTATCGTTGTCACGTCACTTGACATCAGTAAGATGACGTGTGCTGAACCGGATTATCCTGTGTCTAACCGAACCATAACTTGACCTGCGTGTTGCGTTTCGTAACCATCTGTTACAGAAGTGTATATTTGAACAGTTACGGCTGTAGTGGGCCTTCAATTGAACGTACGATAAAAAATAAAAATAAAAAAAAAAGGTTTTACTCAAAGACTCTTTTCTCCCAAATTTTTTTTTTTTTTTTTTTTTTTTTTTTTGGGGGGGGGGGGGGGGAGAGATGTTCTGGTTCACCTACGTTTTCTTTGGTGGGAAAGGGGTGGGGGTGAGGGGGGGGGGAGGAGGTCAGTGGGGAGCAGGACCCTGGTTCTTACGCAACTGTGTACCGCGTGCCCCTGTTTATTATCCTAGGAGAGGTTCACGAGTGCGGATAAATCGTCGCACAAAAATATATAACATGTCTCTAATCGTCGCCACACGTGTGACAATTCAATCATTATGAATTTTCTTCATTTTAGACGCGTCTTCTACTATACTGTCAGTCGTTAAAGCTTCGGGAGATGGATCGACCATGATAATTTCGCGTTGATGCCGGGGTGAGTTTGGCACCTGGCAGGCCATAACACATGTAGTTAACCCCTTCGCTTGGCGAGAAAAAGCCGGGTGAATGCGATCTTACTGCAAGAGGTATAGATCCTCATGAGCCCCCACGATCGCTGATATCAAATTGTATCCACATTCATGTGACTGCTGTGGCTTTTGGTCTTTGAATGAACACATATTTCAGAAACAAAATGTACTTCCGTTGAGAGGAAAGGGGTTAAGGGTGGTGCCGATTTATCCTGGCGCCTTGAATTCCCACTGGACTAACACCAGCTAAATCAGCACCACCTTTATCATGGTCGACCCATCTCCCGCTATAGTAAGTCTAGGGCTGCATGAACCGGCCACTGAAGATACTGAGTTGACAGGCTTTTGATGACAGACATAATACGAGGATTAGACTCGGAGCAAAACACTCAGTTTGTCGTATGCGATTCCAGTCAGCAAAATGTCATCGGGCCAAACCACGGCCACATTTCAATGGTCCCTGCCAACTGCAGTGGACGTTAGCCCGATGATTTTTAATGACTGGAGTCGAACACAAGAAACGGAAGCACAGTGCTCCTACACTCTTACTGGGAATTAACATAATCAGAACTCCTGTAATACTATGATTGTAAAGCTGAAATTGCACACATTTTCAACCACTCTCTCGAGGTGTGCGTTTGCATAGATGTTTCTGAGAATCAGTCATTGAATTGATCAGTAAATTTGATATGAGAGAGAGAGAGAGAGAGAGAGAGAGTCAGTCCAGTGTCGGATATATGATATAATCGCAAAACCGTGTCCATGTAAACGCTGATCTATCCAAATCATGTGCATCAATGTCATTTTTTTTTTTGTAACAACACTTCTGCTTGGCGTTAAACCCCTATAACTAACTAACTTATAACAATACTTGCAGAATTTCGGTCATTAAAAAAAAAAATCTAGTCATTGGCACAATTTATTTCCCATATTAACTAATCTTTTTAAACGCAGTTGAATCAGCAAACAAAAAACGCTTTGATCGTTTGACAATCGATAATCAGGATTCAGTGTTAGGCACATGCCATGAATAGCATGATAGCCAATTTGCTCTGTACGCAGAATGTTGCTTGGTTGATTGTTAATAGAGTTAATTTCCTCTGATGCTCGGTTGAATTTTAACTGAGTGATTTTTCGACGAGTAGTTCGTCGTTTTTTCTTATAATACTGTTGTTTTTGTTTACTCTGTAGAATATTTCAGTCAGTATTTTGAATCGGAGCAGGAATAAAAGATTGAATCGGGAAGCCTAAGCGGCGTGTCTTCTATTGATGGTCCATGCATATCATTTACCGAGTTCCACGAAATATGAAAAAAGGCTCGAACATATTTATTAATCATACCTGCATTCTAGGTACACTGTATATAACTCACGAGCAAAAGACATGCTACAGATGGTGTCTGTGCTATGGAAGTATGCATTCGTCTCATAATGAAAAATATTTTTTAAGGGGTTATCCTTCATTTTACTGCCCTTGTTTTCATGACAGTGTAAACTCTGTTTCAACCTCCGTCGTGACCCAGTTTGGACTGTGGGTTGGTATATAATGCACTGGGTGCTAGGTAGCATTCTTAGCAACACGTTCAAGACTGTGGATAAACAGCTGCAGGTGATGTTTGTTTTGTTTCCAGTTCATGTTTCATCCTCTTCCAGTTATGCCTGTCTGTCGCCTCCATGAACAGTCTGACGTTATTTCTCTGAGCCTATGTCATGTCCTGCCTTAACCCATATCATCCTGAGGCTAAGAGCTTCAAATTTGTACGCTGCCATATGCAAGCCACATTATAGTACTTACAAATAAGGATATAGACCAATGGCTTTAGTTCAAGGGTGGTGTCAGAATAGGCCTCTAGGCGCCAAGCTATTCTGGCACTACCCTTGAACTATTTTAGTCAAACTTATTTCACATACTGGTGTATTCCGAATGATAAGGGTTAATCAGTATGAACCGCGGTGGTCAAGCTACTAAAAGCATACGTTTCAGTTTTGACCTTTCTGGGTCTGATATGCATGCTAAAATGGAACAAATGGTAGACATAAACGATTCCAAACGAATTCAGTCAAAAATTAATTGAATCCGGCGGTTGTTGTTTTTTAAATAACGTCCTTGATCAGACTGCGCCTATGGGCTATCCTACTGTTGTCCAAAGGAAATAGCCCAAACACAATTAAATGGTTAATTTGTGATGGTTGTCATCAGAAACACAACTTGCGCTCTGCATTCGGCTGATTCATGTATCCTAACTAACTAACGAAAGACATCAGCCAACGTTGTTCCCAGTTAGCCTGTTTGTTTAGGTCAAGTTGGAGAACATCTTGATCTATGGATGTTTCGATGGCTCTGTGGCTGGCTGTTTCGTCGGCGAACACACGGACAGTAGAAGTTAGGTTGGTGGGCAGGTCGTTTTGGGCGGAGCATGAATATAGTGGGTCTGAGCACTGTGCCTTGTGGGAGACCCGAGTCGACAGTGGCGAACGTTGAGGATTTCACCTTTAACAACGACAAGCTGCTGGCGGTCCTGAAGAAATCTGTGAATTTAGCATTTTATGCGGTCAGTGATGCCATCGTACTCTAGTTTGTGTGGTACAAGGAGAGCGTGGCAGACTCAGTGCAGAAAACGAGCACGAGTAAGTCGGTCTGACCTCCACGCTGGAAGCAGTCTGTGAGATCGTTACCAAGGTCCAGGAGTTGGCTCTCGCAAGAACACCCGCGGCGGAAACTATGCTGCTGGTGGCAGCTGATGTTGTGTTCTTCAGCAAAGGCCACTATGGTGCAGAGCCAGAACTGTCATATTCGTAGCATTTAGTAGGAGGCATAAATGGTTGTCAAAGGGAGCCAGAGGTAAGCTGACTTTGAAATCCAGGTTGATTGTGTGGCTTTGGAAAGGAGAGTGTTGTATCGGCTGATTATCATCAGTTACGTCATAAGTCTATCATCTGTCACGGCTTGGTTACGTACATCGTTTTTTACAAGCACTTGAACTCTATTCTAGATGCATCACGGATCTGTTGGAAATTAGTCAAAAATACCATTGCTTGTAAACAAGGATTCGTTGCCACTGACGAGGGACGATTTAACCCATTTAGCCCCTACGCACTACAGCAGGAGATGGATCAACCATGATAATTCAAGGGTAAGGCCAGATTAGCTTGGCGCCTAATAGCGCCAAACTAACCTGGCACTACCTTTGAATTATCATGGTCGATCCATCTCCTGCGATTGCCAGTACGTAGTCCGGTTAGGTGACACCTCTGAAATTTCGGTAATGCGGGAGTGAGTTAAATGGGTTTAGAATCGGAAACATTCGTGTGTCGGCTGACCTGTGATTTTGGACCCAACGGCCTAAGGCTGTAAGACTCCTATCACAGACCTTCATACATTAGACCTAGTTCCGGTTAAAACCGTGACGTCCAACGTCACAGACCATCTGTGCTGCACGGCAACGCGTGCTGCACACGTTCAAGTTGTTCTTAAGCCGGATGTACTACAGACAAAGCGGCGAGAACAGTTCTGGAACATACATTTTCGCACCATTCCCAGTATCAAAACAGAAGTGAGTACTTCCACTGTGACATCCATACAGACGCGTAGTCTTGGACGCTATGCTTCGCCTGTTTCGTCCCTATGACCTTTTGCTGACGCATCGAAAAACTTACTACTTTTGTGGGTACGAAGCACCGGACAACGGGTGGAAATGTGTCTACACGGGACGAACAATGCCGGCCCTCTATACTTCTCCGCATTGAGAAAGATAGTCGTGTACAACCAGACCTTGCTGAACTGAACAAACCAGTGCACATAAACCCACACATATTGAAACTATTTCAGGTTGGCTTCGATTGTCACCAAAACATTACGTGAGTGTGATTAATTAAATTTATATATAAAAAAGAAACAACACCTGATTGTTTGACACTGCCTGTGTCTCTAAGCGTAGAGAGACAGAGACAAAACTTTTAAATATTGACTTCGAAAAATTAGAGCTGACTTGGATGAGAGGGCTTTTGCACAACACAGTGGTCTTTATTATTATTTATTTACACAGCACGATTAAACATAGGACTTCGCGTTGATCTGCTGAATTGACGTACCTAAGCATGAATACGTTATGTAACATATCATGCAATTTATGATAGCAAGGTCCATTGAATACGACCATGGCTTTGAGCACTGTCTTTTTAGCCCCTGTGGCTTATGTTCTGGGTGTTATGATGTGTCTGGGCAATGGGATGACCATCGTGGCCGTGTTCAGGTTTGAGAAGCTGAAGACAAGAGCCAATATGTACATCGTCTCTCTGGCCGCCACAGATGCTCTTGTGGGTCTTCTCTTGTTCGTTGTGGGATCTTTCTACATCCCAAGTTTACAGCCATGGTTCCACTCTACGGAAGTGGCTTGTGTTGGGATCTACTCGTGGGCCTACTGCACTATCGCGTGTTCTGGACTCAACATGTGCCTCATCGCTTTTGACCGCTACATGTACATCACCAAGCCTTTTCTGTACGAGCAATTAGTCACAGAGACGAAAATCAAAATCGCCATTTTCCTCAACTGGCTTTTAGCTTTCATCTATGGAACAGTTCCGTTTTATTACAACAATTTCGGTTCGTCACACGAATGTGTGATGACAAAGGTCATTCCGAGAATTTTCAGATCCTTTGTTGCGACAAGTGTTTTCGCTTTCTGTTGCGTGTTCACAGCAGTGATGTATATAAAAATCAGCGTACTGGCTTTACAGCACAGCAGAAAAATCACTGATGTCCGAGAGTTAGGAAATCGGACGGAGGAAACCTCTAAAATAATAAGACCTAAGAGGGACTCTCTAAAAGCTGTGAAACTTTTTGTGTCAATGTTCGGATTATTGTTCGTGGGTTGGGCTCCGTTTCACGTTACAGATTTCGTCAGTGGTTTCACTGGCGAAATAAATCTGTTTTTGTACAAGAGTCTGATCATGTTTGGCTTAATGAGTTCAGGAGTCAATATGTTTATTTATCCTTATATTAACAAAGATTTTCGATCTGCATTTAAGTCTATGATTTGTTGTTGTGTGAAGCCACGAGATTCATAGAGAGTGATTCACATGCAGATTCGCCGATACTTGCAAATATCAACAAACAAAAAAACAAAAACACACAAAAAACACTGTGAAATACAGTAAACTGTTTTGTGCTCGTATAATTTTCAAATCGTATTTTTTTCTTTATTGGTTCTTTCTTTGCTTTTTACAAGCTTGGCAGTCGTCCTTTCGGTCTGTTTTGCTGATAGTTATACACATATCATCTTTTAAATTTATGTTTGTTTGTTTTATACCGTAAGGATTTATGTTTAATTATATTTGTAGCTTGTCTGTGACTGAGTTTGGACCTTGCGGCTTTCAGCGGTAAGGTCGAAAATCACAGGTTAGCACACATTACAAAGTGTATGTGTCTTTGGCACTGTTGGCTCAAAGAGTGCATACTCTGCATACTACCCCGCTTCAATGGCTGATGTAACTGTAGACTAGTAGCTAACCTCCTAATGTAATAGTAACGTTGTCATATTTCTTAAGTGTGTAATCAAATTTTCGTCTCATCATTACAAGTCTGTATACGTGATACATGTATATATGTATGTTGGTATACACCACGTACAAACACTCACAGACATTAATTTTGAAGATGTATACTTTAGAATACATACTATAATAATAATACATAGTAGAATATTCGCGCAAAATAATGTTGCATTGTGTCTGAAGTTTGTTTTTAGCTATGCTGAGCTGAGCTCTCAGAGAGAGAGAGAGAGAGACCCCAGTAGCAAAACGCCTTCTTGTTACTTCAGTTGCCAGAGGATTAGGCTTGCCCGACTTCGACAACATGGACATACAAATAAATTCGCCCCACAGCGACCCATCCTAAAAAGTCCCTTCTATAAATAGAAGGGTCTTAAAAATGACCTTATGTTTGGTCACGCTAATTTTGCTGGCGGAACGTACTTTTCGCGGGAAACGCCGTATGTGTGTGTGTGTGTGTGTGTGTGTGTGTGTGTGTGTGTGTGTGTGTGTGTGTGTGTGTGTGTGTGTGTGTGTGAAAACTCTCAGCCATAGAAATCAACCATAGTAATTTAAGTCCATACAGAGAAAACAATTTTACTGATCATAACTACGTGTATTAGGGCTGGCACGGTTCAGTTTATAATACTAATATTAATGATCATGATAGGCGCTGTACCCAATTCTGACGCAAAGGTGCTGCGAACTGACCCCAACACGCACGCTCACGTGAAACACACGCACACACTCTGTTAACACACAGTTTGTTTTCTGGGAAGTAACTAACGTACCGTAACTTCTGAAATACGATGACTCGGCCCTCCCAGTGTGCAAAAGCCATCTGGCCGACGTTGGCCGCCGTTGGCCCGCGCACGGCCATGCGCGGGCCAATGGCGGCCGACGTCGGCCCGATGGCTTTTTGCGCATTGGGACTGTGCAGATCAAATTCTAAACAACTGATCAGGCCTATCACGGCGTGTGTTTTCGGCACTTGGTGTTTCTGAGAATCGGTCAATGAATCAATCAATGACAGATTTTACAAGAGAGAGAGAGAGAGATTCCAGTGTCGGATATACAGTATAATTGGAAAACTATGTCTATGTAAAAATCATCAAGATGGGATGAACCATAACCCACAAAGTCCCTTCTATATCAGAGCTGTCCTCGCTGTCAATGGTCTCTACCTTTTTTTCTGTGACCTGATTCTGATGTGGAATTATCTCCTATTGAAAAAGTCTCGCAGATCTGCTAATGCGTCAGTGAGTTATACAAGGGGCGCAGGACATACGCGTCATTGATTTGTCAAACGTCATTTGTCATAACGTAAGTTTTAGTTTTTACGTAATTTCAAGATATATTTACGTGATATGAGTTTCACTTTCACTTCACAGGCTTGAGCAAATGGTGACAAAACTAGAACTTCAATTTACAATTTCAGTCTTGCTATAATTTGTGTGAAAGCAGGTTGACATTACCTAGCTACATGACTCTACTAAGTACACGGGTCACCCGCATGCTCTTCTGAAAGCGCGTCGATGTGTGTGTGTGCGTGTTAGTGCGTGCGTGCGCGCGCGCTCCAAACATCTCCAAGAGGCATACCGGATCCTCATGCGCCTTGAGGGCGCATGAGGATCTATTCCTCCTGGAGATGCGCGCATGTTTATGTGTGAGAGAGAGAGAGAGATTTAGAGTATTATGTCAGTGTCTGCGTGGTGACTGAGTTGCCTCTTTTACGTCACCGCCACTGTCTGACTTTCTCTAGAAGTAAAGGTATTTTAGTGTTTTAATTCTTTTCTGAAAAGAATTAATTTTTACTAAAGAAGTTGAAACCTGGCTAACGAACTCATTCAAAGTTTTTCTCCAAATTAGCGAAAGATCGGTAATTCTCTTGTTTACATACATACGCACACACATACATACACACATACATACATACATACGCACATACGGCGCTTCGCGCCAAATGTACGTTCAGCAGCGAGTTTTGCTTAACTAGACATGACGTATTTTTTTTATCTTGTTACTTCAATTGTTAGAGGTTTAGCCTGCCCGCCTTTGACATCATGGACATGCTATTAAATTCGACCCACCGCGACCCGTCATAAAAAGTCCCTTCTATAAATAGAAGGAACTTAATAAAAATGATATGTGTCAATGTCATTTTTTGATGTTCCTTCTATTTATAGCTATGTGAGGCAAATTTAATCTCAAAGACGGGCGGGCCTAAACCTCTGACAATTGAAGTAACAAGATAAAAATTACGTCATGTCTAGTTACGCTAACCTCGCTGCTGAACGTACACTTTGGCGCGAAGCCGTATGTGCGTAGGTATGTATGTTTGTAATGGTCTCTGTGTGTGTGTGTGTGTGTGTGTGTGTGTGTGTGTGTGTGTGTGTGTGCATAAACAAGAGAATCTCCGATATTTCTGTATACACAAGCTTGAAACTAGGCGAAATACTTAATTAAAGGGAGGGCAGAGAGCATCCAAGCACATTGTAATTGAATGTCTCGTTGAAGACATAAACAACCGTTTATAGGAAGTCGGGTGACCCAGATTGGAGTCCGTAATTTTTGTCGTATTTACTTGAAATTTTGGATATAGCTGGTTGGGAGAAAGACATTGGATGAGTTTGTTAGCCAGCTTTGTGCTCTTTCAACTTCTACAGTAAAAATTAAATTCTTTTAAGAAAAGAATTAAAACACTAAAAAACCTTGACTTCTAGAGAAAGTCAGTGGCGGTGACGTAAAAGAGGCAACTCCGCCACCATGCAGACACTGATTGACATAATACTCTAAACATGACGCAATACTCTCTCTCTCTCTCTCTCTCTCTCTCTCTCTCTCTCTCTCTCTCTCTCTCACACACACACACACACACACACACACACAGACATGCGCGCATCTCCAAGAGGCATAGATCCTCAAGCGCCCGGAGATCTATGTCTTTTGGAGATGCTTGGAGCGCGCGCGCATGCACACACTAACACGCACACACTAACACACACTAACACGCGCACACACACACACACACACACACACACTGACACACACAAACACACACACACACACACACACACACACACACACACACACACACACACACCGTCGCGCTTTCAGAAGAGCATGCAGGTGACCCGATATAGCTAGTTTGGAGAAAGACCGGCATTGGATGAGTTCATAAGCCAGCTTTGTACGCTATCAACTTCTTCAGTAAAAATTAATTCCTTTCAGAACAAGATGAGGATTCACTCCCAAAGTCTACCGTATTGTTTGGAGCTCAGATGCGTTTATCTTTTAGGAACATTCAGAGTTGTTCATATCTTTAGGCTTATTATGCTGATCCATTTTCCTCCTCTCTAAGCCAACCTCTGATCAACACACGTCGGCGCACTCAAATAAAGACGGACGCACGGCGCTCTCCGCCATTAGTACGCTCTGTGGGCTTGTGTAGCGACAGGAATCCACCTCCTTCTACTATCCACACACACTGGCACACAGAAATAAAAACGGAAACACGACGATTCTCGCCATTCGTAAGCTCTGTGGTCGGGCGTAGCATTGCTATTCTGAAGAAGAATGACAGCACGAGCAGCGAATTGACTTCACTTCAAGCTTCACGTCATGGCATCATGGCATCATTAGTCCCACGACTCCGTGTTCCTAGTGACAACTCGATGTTATACGTCATCATCACAGTGCTAACATTTGACGTATCAAAGAATCAACTTTGCAATTTTCTTGCTGATTTTCACGACTAGGCCTTACAGGTCACAATTTGACCTGATCCTACCCCAGGCCCGGGATAAACAGCAGGCTTATGCAAACACTGTTTATGAAAAATCATGCGGGTAATTGTCTGATTTTCACACCTAGGGCTTACAGGTCACAATTGACCTAATCGTACCCGACAGCCAAGACAAACTGTAGGCTTATATAAATACCGTATACGAAAAATCATGCGATTATTAATGAGAAGATTGTTTTTTTCTTTAAAAAATATTCAATTGTTTTAAGATTAACCCATGTAATTCGTGAAATTAATCCCAAAAACGTGAAAATATATTTTTTCAAAAAATATTTAATTAATACTCAAAAAGTTCTAGAGGTACAATGCTGGTTAACGAACTCGTTCAGTATCTTCCGTTTATCTAGCTATGTGCAAAATATCTAGTAAAAATAAGAAAAATTACGGACTCCAGTGTGGATCAACCGGTTTTTTTTTTTGGTTTTTTTTTTTTGGTTTTTTTTGTTGTTGTTGTTGTGAAACGGCCATTTTCTCGCCAATTAGCATCTTAATAAATAAAAAAAAAGTCGGAAAAAAATGTTTCGAGATAATTCTTTTAGGAACAATATCCTAAAATTTTGAGCTTGTCCGTCCTCAATCGCGGGCTCTAGTCGCTGTCACACACACACACACACACACACACACACGCTGCGCGCGCGCCGCGCCGCTAGCAAGGTTTGTGTAGCTAGACGTGACGTCATTTTTATCTTTGTCAGAATTTCTACCCCGCACGCCACTAAAAACGTCATGTGCATGCTCCGGAATGCGCTCCAACCAGCCCCATTTCAAAGTCTAGCGTATTTTCAATACGTTAGACCAACAAACAAACAAACAAAAAAGAGCAAAAAAACTTGACTTCTGGAGAAAGTCAGACAATGGCGGTGACCTACTAAAGATGCAACTCCGTCACCACTCAGACATTGACCCAATACTCTAAATATGACGCAAATCTCTCTCTCTCTCCTCTCTCTCTCTCTCTCTCTCTCTCTCTCTCTCCCCCCACCCGGGTGTGCCCTGGGGGACTTGGGTGGGGTTAGGTATTTTTTAGTTCCCAGGGTCACCCTGGTCAGCCCCACAGGGTGGGTTTTTCTCTCTATTCTGGGGCATGTGTTTCTGTCTACCCTTTGTCCATTCACCTGTATTTGCCTTTTTAAAAACTCTCCCTACTGTCTGCACTGCCTGTAGCTCTTGATATTGGATGTGTGTTGCTAAATGGTCTTGGCTTTATTTAGGCCCCATGTGTTAGGTTTATTTAATGTATTTGACCGGCTGGCGACATACATTCAATGTTCTGTTTATTTATTTTTTTTTTCACAAGCAGTGCAGGCACGTCCTGAGAAAGCCTTGTTGCTGTCGGGACGTTAAGCAATGTACAATCAATCAATCAATCTCTCTCTCTCTCTCTCTCTCTCTCTCTCTCTCTCTCTCTCTCTCTCTCTCTCTCTCTCACACACACACACACACACACACACCGCACACACAAATATGCGCGCATCTCCAGGGAGCATAGATCTTCATGCGCCCTCTAGGCGCATGAGGATCAATGCCTCTTGGAGATGTTTGGCCGGAGCGCGCGCTCACGCACGCACTAACACGCACACACACATCGACGCGCTTTCAGAAGAGCATGCAACTCAGTGACCCGTGTACTTAGTATATCATGTACTAATGGTCAAAACTTAAGGGCCACCCCACTTTTTGTGTCGTTGTTTATCGTCGCAAGTACGCTAATAAATACAATGTTCTTTCGATCCAAATGGGTTAAAAGTTGACCTTAGACAGTCCACTGTACAGGGAACAATAGACAACAATTCATCAATTTCCACGAACGTGTCAAATGCACGTGAAACATCGTCAGTTTTTGTGAAAAGCTGTGCGATATCGGCAAGCGTAACACAGGCAGGCAGGTGGAAAAACTGGGTAAAGTCGTGATGAACGTGCTAAAGGGATCAGTCGTGAACACTGAGAACTTCTGTTTCGCTACACATACCGGTACAGTAGGGGCATAGTTGTCATTTTCCTAACCATGCCACCACGACGAAGCCAAACACCAGTAGATCAAGGCCGAGCGCTAGCATGGCTGCAGGATGGAATTTCCGGACGAGAAGTTGGGAGACGTCTTGGGGTGTCCCATTCAGTGATCCAGAGGCTGCTGGCACGATTCCAAGAAACTGGAAGGGCAGAACGACAACCCTGCTCAGGACGAACGCTCTGCACCAGCAGAAGGGAGGACAGATACCTCTGTGTGGCGGCTCTGCGCGACCGAACTGTCACGTCAACCACTCTGCGACGTCTGCTGATGCAAGCTGCAAACGTTAACGTCAGCAGAAGCATTGTTTGCCGACGTCTGCGCGAAATTGGCCTGGCTTCATGTAGAGCAGCAGTGAGAATACCCCTCACTCCAGCTCATCGCAGAGCCCGGGTTGCCTGGTGTCGTCAACATGTGAGGTGGAACAGACTCCAGTGGACCCAGGTTCTGTTTACGGATGAGTCACGGTTCACTGTGTCCTTCCACGACGGCAGGGTAAGGGTCTGGAGACGCCAGGGCGAGCGATTCACGGATGGATGCGTCCAAGAGGTGGATCGCTACGGAGGAGGCTCAGTCATGGTCTGGGCATGCTTCAGCAGGGAAGGCAGGACCCCCCGCCACGTCATCCGAGGCACCCTGACTGGACCGCGCTATCGGGACGAGATTGTGCAGCCCCGCATCCAGCCAGCTGTCCAAGCCATAGGCGACAATGCTGTTCTGCAGGACGACAACGCTCGATCTCATCGCGCCCGTGCGGTGGATGGGTACCTTGAGCAACGGGGCATCACGAGGATGGAGTGGCCAGCTCGTTCACCTGATCTGGCTCCCATCGAGCACCTCTGGGACGTGCTGGGGCAACGTGTAGTCAGCAATCACCCCCCACCTCAAGGCGTCCCCCAGCTGACTCAGTTCCTGCATCACGAGTGGGAAGCGATCCCACAACATGTTCTCCGAACCCTGGTGAACTCCATGCGTCAACGCAGCATTGAATGCTTGGCTGCAAACGGTGGGTACACTCGCTACTGACTGGACCAGTCTTGTGTAACTTTTCAAATAAGGGGTGGGTGAACATTCTAACGTACTGCTGTTGCTACAATTGCTTGATTTACTCAAAACTTAAAGGAAATTGTTACTGAATAAATTAGCAAAGTACTGACTCCAAGTATTGTTACATTATTTGTGTGGTGTTGTCGGTGCGTCTGCGATAAAAAGTGGCCCTTAAGTTTTGACCATTAGTATAGTTAGGTAGAGTCAACCTGCTTTCACACAAATTATAGCAAGACTGAAAGTGTACACTGAAATTCTAGTTTTGTCACCATTTTCTCAAGCCTATGAAGCGAAAGTGAAACTCATATCACGTAAAATATAAAATTACGTAAAAACTAAAACTTACGTCATGACAAATGACGTTTGACAAACCAATGACGCGTATGTCCTGCGCCTCTTATAGAGCTCACTGACGCATTGGCAGATCTGCGCGACTTTTTCAATAGGAGATATTTCAACATCAGAACCAGGTCAAAGACAAAAGGTAGAGAGATCCTTGACAGCGAGGACAACTCTCATGTAGAAGGGACTTTGTGGTTATGGTTCGTCCCATCTTGTTAAAACAAAACTTGCAGTTGTAAATGTACAGTCATTGACATAATGTTGCAAATGTACAGTCATTGGCATAATGTTGCAAATGTACAGACATTGGCATAATATGTCACTGTTAACTAATCTTTAAAAATTGTTTTATACCTTAGTTAAACGAACAACAACCACAACAAACACAAACAAACAAACAAACAAAAACAAACAAACAAAAACGTTTTGATTGTTGGGCAATCAATCGATGATGAGAGTTCAGTGTAACATACCATGAATAGCACAGTTAGCTATGCACGAAGAGTGTTGCTGTTGTGATTTTTATTAGAGTATCTTGAAATGCCACGGTTGAAATTAATTAATCCTTTGAATGTCGGTAGAGCTTTTTGTCGAGGCTATTCCTTCAAGAATCGCCTCGACAGAAAGTGCTACCAACAGCCAAAGGGTTAATTGAGTGATTTTTCTTTCCCATGAGCCATGAAGCAAAATACATTGCTTTTTCCTCATATCATGTTGTGTCATGAGCCATGAAGCAAAATACATTGCTTTTTCCTCATATCATGTTGTGTTCTTGTTCGTTGTGTGCAATATTTATGTCAGTAATTTGAATATGAGCTACGATGCGTGTCTGATTAATGGTCCATGCATATAAAGCATTCACCGAATCCCATGAAATGCAAGGTCAAAGAAAAAACAACATCCCGACAAACTGCTAATCAATAACAGCGCGCTACGCACACATCACGGCCGGAATATGGACGGACAATAGTTCAAGGATAGTGCATACATAAGTAACATGGCACCTTTTGGCGCCAAGCTATTCTGTCACTATCTCTGAACTGTCATGGTTGATTCTTTTCGCGTATTTAGTTTTTTACTCCAAAATTAAAGCGATCTACTCAAGGCAGTTAGGGTCAATAGTTCAAACTTCGTAATTTTAAGTGAGCTCTCTTGTCCGGCGTTAGTGTAAAACATGCTAAGAACCAATCCAGACCAAAAAGGTGACTGCCAAGCGTGTAAAATGCAAAGAAGTACCCAACGGAGAAAGAAACACGCTTAGAAAAGACGGGTACAACACAATTTATTAATATTTCGGGTAAATACCCTTTGTCAAAATAGACAAACAAACAGAGAGATTAGCCGCTACTTATCTTCATTCGCAGAAGGAATGTGGCAACTCTAAGAACCGCTTTTAATAGAATGGGATATAGTGAACAATTAGTTTCTGCCTGGATTAGGTCGCTCTAAATTATGTTGTTTGAATGTCGTAAAGTGCAAGACGTGTACGCTTTTCTTCTCCTTTGTGCACCACACCGTTCCCTCCGCTACGACCCCCACCCGGGTCTGCCCTGGGGGACTTGGGTGGGGTTAGGTATTTTTTAGTTCCCAGGGTCACCCTGGTCAGCCCCACAGGGTGGGTTTTTCTCTCTATTCTGGGGCATGCGTTTCTGTCTACCCTTTGTCCATTCACCTGTATTTGCCTTTTTAAAACTCTCCCTTCTGTCTGCACTGCCTGTAGCTCTTGATATTGGATGTGTGTTGCTAAATGGTCTTAGGTTTATTTAGGCCCCATGTTGTAGGTTTATTTAACGTATTTGACCGGCTGGCGACATACATTCAATTTTCTGTTTATTTTTTTTTTCACAAGCAGTGCAGGCACGTCCTGAGAAAGCCTTGTTGCTGTCGGGACGTTAAGCAATGTACAATCAATCAATCAAACCCTCCGCTACGCTCAAAAGACGTGGAAAACCTTTGGTACTTGTGCCTACTCTTACGTGGAGTGTGACAAGAAGGGTAATAAAGTCTTAGCTGAGGCAAGACAGCATTGAAAACCCCCCGTGTGTCGGCGTATTGCAGCAGTCGATGAATTTTAAATAATAGTAAAATGAAAGATTTTAATGCTCTTCTTCTCCTTTGTAGCACACAGGAGGGTTCCTTCCGCTATGCTCAAAAGGCAGAGGGAAACCTCTGGTATGTGGATTTTTTTTTTTTTTTTTTTTTTGGGGGGGGGGGAGGGGTGGGTGGGTGAGGGTGGAGGGGTGGGGGAAGGGCGGTAGAAAAAGTGTTAGTTGAGGCAAGACAACATTGAAAACTCGTTGCGATCTAATAATAGATCACGAAGAACACGAAGTGGTCTCAGCAAGAGACTCGACATAGCTCCGCATGAGCCCCCGCAGTCGCGGGGGCTCATGAGGAGCTATGTCTCTTGCTGAGACCACTTCGTGTTCATGTTCTTTGGATAGTGAGTTGTGGCTTTTGGTCGTTCAGTGAACACGGATTTCAGAAACGCAATGTACGTCCGTGGTCGGCAGGGAAGGCGTTTTAAGAGCTACAGAAGTCTAGCGTTGCACGCATACAAGC
Organism: Semisulcospira habei; assembly: GCA_036245525.1. NCBI lineage: Eukaryota > Metazoa > Mollusca > Gastropoda > Semisulcospiridae > Semisulcospira > Semisulcospira habei. The sequence continues at coordinate 25,105,006 of BTPG01000008.1, read as the reverse complement.
AACTGATACGTCAGGGACTAACGCAAAAAACTTCGTGAGATTTTTTTTTTCAAGCTGTCATGTATAATTCAGCAGCAGACCTACGTCAATGTCAGAGGGAGGTAGAAGAGGTAAACTGAATTTAAAATCTTTGTGGAGACTTGAACTTTCGACCATGATAACTCGAGGGTAATCTGCCACGACCCTTGGCTTACCATGGTGGAGCCATCTCCTGTAACTGAAACATAGTCGTTAGGCGGCCCCTCTAAAATTTAGGAAATGCGGCTTAAAGGGCTAACCAGCCTCAGTGCTTTTGGAAAGCAAATGGTTGTATCGACAGATTTACATGAGTTACGTGCATCGTAGTTACGGGCCGGAACGAATTTGTTTTTCATCGATCTGTTGTTTATTACCTCACATAATCAAACCATTGCTTCTCATATCTGTACAAGGATTCGTTGCCATTGATGTGAGATTTGAGAACCGAAAACATTCATGCGCTGCTCTGGGATTTTGGACCTTTCGTCCGCTGGCCGTAAGGTCCAAAATCACTGACCAGCAACCATTAGTGTGGTCTATTGTCTGTGCCGAGTCCCAGGCCAGCATGTATCACAAAGAGCGCGACGTGAACAGTTTTGGAATTGACATAAAATCCCCGCCGCACTCACGTGAGAAATCAGAGAGCAAAATTATCGAAGGAATACGTTGCACGAGTGGATGTTTGTCGTGGTTTAGCTCGTGGCTTAGACGGCCGGGAACAGTATTTTTTTTGTGTGTGTATTTGCCACCGACAGCCGGACCGAGGAAAACATCGTCAAAGGTTGTGTAAATGAAGCACCAATGTGCACTTGTCGTTGCGCTGCCATGGACGGTTAACTCTTTCGAGACGTGCCGCAACCGGATTCGCGGCTTAAAGCCGCGAATCCAGTTGCGACACGTCACGAAAGTGTTAAGGACGTGTTTTATTTTTTTCTAGAGAGAAAAAAACACTAGTCTAGTTGAACTAAGGTTTGGTTTGAGAACAAACAAATAACGTACAATGAAAACAAACAATATACCACCACTTATGTCGACGAGTAGCGCTTCAGTATTACTATTAAGTAATTAACTAGCCTGAGTGCAAAGAGGTTGCCTGCGGCGGAGTTTGGCACACGTCACGTGAAGGTCCCAGATCAAATTATTCATGTATTAGTTTGGACATAGCCTTCTGTGTGTGTAAAATGTTGTCAGGCTGTGACTTCAGACGAGACGTTTTAAAGAAATACCCATGTACAATGTTCAGTGTAGTACTAAATGATCTAACCACTGTGAAGTGAGTATACCCACAATGAAATAGCACAGACGCTTAGTCTTGGACGCCCTCCGTCGACTGCGTCGATCCGATAAGGTTTTACTGACGCCGGCAACAAAGGTACTCAATTAAACGTTTTGTGGGAAGCATCGCACAACAGGACGAAATGTGTTTACGGGCGAACAGTGCTTCCGGACCTAATATTATTCACTACGAAGACTACTCCTCTACAAGCTGAACTCGGTGAACTGAACAAAATCGTACATATAAACCTTAAAAAAAAAAAAAAAAAAAAAAACACTTTTAACGACATTGAAAATGCAGGTGGGCTTCGATTCTGATATGTCTTGGCTCACGGGATAAAACATTATGCGAGTGTGACCAATATAGTGAAAAAAAATGTATTGTGTTGAAACTGCTTGTATATCCAGCAGACTGACATTGACAGACTGAATGTTTTAAATATTGACTTCGAAATCACAACTGACTTCACTGAGAGGGATTTTGCACAGCACACTACTGTTTTGACACAGCACAACTGAAAAATAAGACTTTGCGCTAATCTGCTGAAATGATTTACGTCATGTAACATCGCAAGAAGTTCATGATAGCAAAGTAAATTGAACACGACGACCATGGCTTTGAGCACTGTCTTTTTAGCCCCTGTGGCTTATGTTCTGGGTGTTGTGATGTTTCTGGGCAACGGGATGACCATCGTGGCCGTGTTCAGGTTCGAGAGACTGAGGACAAGAGCCAACATGTACATCATCTCTCTGGCCGCCACAGACGCTCTGGTGGGTCTTCTCTTGTTCGTTGTGGGTTCCTTCTACATCCCCAGTTTACAGCCATGGTTCCACTCTACGGAAGTGGCTTGTATTGGGATGTACTCGTGGGGCTACTGCACAACCGTCTGTTCTGGACTCAACATGTGCCTCATCGCCCTTGACCGTTACATCTACATCGCCAAACCTTTTCTGTACGAGCAATTAGTCACAGAGGCGAAAATCAAAATCGCCATTTTTCTTGCATGGATGTTTGCTTTTATATTTGGAACAGTTCCCTTTTATTACAATAATTTTGTTTCGTCACACGAATGTGTGATGATAAAGGTCATTCCAACGGTTTTCAGATCCTTTGTTGCGACTAGTGTTTTCGCTTTGTGTTGCGTGTTCACAGCAGTGCTGTATATAAAAATCAGCTTACTTACTTTACAGCACAACAGAAAAATTAACGTATCAGAGCCGTCAGAAAACCGGGCGGAGAAAAACTCTAAAAAAATAAGACTGACGAGGGGCTCACTAAAAGCTCTGAAACTCTTTGTCATAGTGTTCGGATTAATGTTCGTGTGTTGGGCTCCGTATTTCTTAGCGGATTTCGTCAGTGGTTTTACTGGCGAGATCAATGTGCTTCTATACAAGGGTCTGACCATGCTTGGGTTCGTGAATTCAGGAGTCAATATGTTTATTTATCCTTATTTTAACAAAGACTTTCGATCCGCTTTTAAGTCTTTGATTTGTTGTTGTTTGCGGCCGCGAGATTCATGGAGAGTTATTCATGTGCGGACTGTCACTAGTGAACTTGCTAATACTGAGAAATAACAAGGAGAGAAATAAACACGCTTTTAACTCATTCTACCCCAAACACACCACAGAAAGATAAGGATCCACCATGATAGTTCAAGGGTGATGCCAGAATAGCTTGGCGCCTATGGGCGCCAAGCTATTCTGGCATCACCCTTGAACTATCATGGTCGATCTGTGTCCTGCACTGCAATGCAGTCTTCAGAGGACAACGTCAAACATTTAAGGATTTCGGTGTTGGGGTAGAATGAGTTAAAATAGGAGCGCAGAACAGCTGGTACTTTCAAAACATGTGTATATTTCTTTCTCGCTTATTTCTTTTGTCATCCTTTTGGTCTCGGCTGGCGGTTTGCCGACGGCCTCTGATACAAATATGTGTAAATAGAGATTACATTAATAATAATAATAGTAATAAGCGCATTAAATAGGCGCTTTATCCCAATTGAAAATCGGCTCAAAGCGCCGCCGCGAACTGAACCCAACAAGCACGCTCACGTGAATCACGCGCATTCACTCACACACTGTACATAAACACAGAACATTCACGTGGTGCTAAGGGCAAGCTCAAGCGAGCTACTGTAGTTTTTGGAAATTCAAAATCGTTTGTATTTGAAATTTGATTAAGTGGGCTGAAACTGATACCAAAGTAGTGGGGGAGGAAGAGCCGGAGTACCCGGAGAAAGAACCCCCGACGGTCCGTCCGAATTAACGGTGACACTTACTAGAGGAGAAAAATCCGACGCCGGAACCCGTAATCGAACCTCGCACCTTTAGCATTGGTGGCAGGCGCCTTAACCACTGCGCCACGGACCGCCCCATTGAGCCTGACATGCTGCTGCGCAAAATAAAGTGCTCAGTTCGATCATCAAAGGTCATCGGGCCAAGTTGACGACGGCCGCGCGTGGGCCCACCGCTGCGTCGTGGGCCCGAACACGTCCTAGTTAATGTGGAAAATGCGAGCTTTAGCGAGTGCTGATTTATTTTGCATAATGGCAGGTCAGGCATAACTTTTTTATTTATTTAAACGACGACATTTTGAGAGGGATTTAACCTCAGAATCGACTCATAGTTTTTTCTACGAGTGGTGCGGTGCGGTGCCACACTTGGGTCGCTCTTACTTCACCCCGCCTCAGTAGCTGATCGTTACGGTGGTATCGCAAAGGGTCAAAACTGTGGCCGGAGAAGACCGCACAACCCTCATCACCATACGTGAACTGAGACAACCTTGTAACACGTGGTCGGGAAAGTTATGCGGGTTGTATACATTTGTTTACTTTTGTGCTGGTCTGTGATTTTGGATCTTGCGGATTTATGTGATTGTATATAATTGCGTGCTGATCTGTGATGTCGGACCTTACGGTTTTCAGCCGTAAGGTCCAAAATCAAAGACTAGCACACATTACAAATGCGATTCTTTCGCACATTAGGTTAACTCTTTCTACCCCAACACCGAAATCCTTAAATTTTGCCCTTGTCGTCTGAAGACTGCATTGCAGTGCAGGACATAGATCGACCATGATAGTTCAAGGATGATGCCAGAATAGCTTGGCGCCCATATCATGGTCGAACCTTATCTTGTTGTGGGGTGTCTGGGGTAGAATGAGTTAAAGCCACCCACTCCAGGCAGTTAAGGGTTACTAGTATGCAATATATCCTTTCAAATCACTGTTCTTAGAATGAAGTACCCAACGGAGAAAGAAACACGCTTAGAAAAGACGGGTACAACACAATTTATTCATAAATTGTGTTGTACCCGTCTTTTCTAAGCGTGTTTCTTTCTCCGTTGGGTACTTCTTTGCATATTACACGCTTGGCTGTCACCTTTTGGGTCTGGATTGTTCTTACAATGGCTTATGTCAATGATGGACAAAAGGGCTTGCTCTGTCAAATTATGAAGTTTAAAAATCGTAAAAGAAAGTCTTTTTTGCTCCTCTTCTCTTTTGTACGCAGGAGAGTTCCTTCCGTTACACTCAAAGGCAGTGGAGAACATCTGGTAAGTGTGCCTACTGACATGTATTGTGCAAGGAAAGGTAGAAAGTCTTAGTTGAGGCAAGCCCGCACGTTGTATCGGCGAATTTTAGAATCATAACTGCCATGGATCCGACCGCTTTGAAACGACTGTCTTCACTGCATACTGCCAGGCTTTGGTCGGTGTGAATATGGGCTAGTGGAACTGTTGTCATCTTTGTTGTACATGTGTTTGTCATCTCATCATTGCAAGTGTACATTTATATTGATATAACTCACGTTTAAACACTCATAGACATTTTAAGATTTGTATGAATACACCCTAACTCAGTCGTGCAAACTATAATATTGTCTTGTGTCTGAAGTTACTTGTTTTGAGCTGAGATGAGAGAGAGAGAGAGAGAGAGAGAGAGAGAGAGAGTGACAATGACAATGATCCTTTATTTGACAACGGTAAAAGTTTTGGTAGTAACAACCATTTTTCGAACTTGCCGTTGCTAATCTACTGATTACTGAGCTACTATCGCACTAATTATTTTCTACTACTGAACAGAGGGGAAAAAATTTACATGACACAACACAAGCCAAAAAATAAGAAGAAAAAAAATGTAAGGGGGAAGTGACATAGGAATTACCAGTTTTACTGGTCGGGCATAATGACATGTTGTGAGGTTTAATTAAAATAATATAATAAGAATACACGCAACCTAATACGCATACATAACGCATGCACATTTGAGCACGCCACTCTCTATCTCTAATATACACGTACGCACGCGCACTCACGCACGCACAAACGCACACGCACACACACACACACACTACACACACACACGTGCACACACACGCTTACGCGGCTTTTAGCATTAAGCTAGTCAGTCATATGAGTAGATGGCTACACACAAGCTGTACCAAATAAATATGAGTCATGGAAACCTCGGATACACGCAATTAATGATCTAATCAGAAATAGTATTTTTCAATATGTGCACAGTGACGGGGATGCTGCTGACAAAAATAAGTACTTGGAGGAGGAGAGGAGAAAGTAGCTGATGTCATGACGTTTCTAGGCAAGGCAAAGACTAGAGCCAGAGAACGTCAAACTCGTTTTATAGAGATCAATTCTAGGTCGCGGCACAAAGGGATTTTCTTGATGTAGAGTATGTTGATGACTGGACGGTAAATGGCGATGTGATATATCGGGGTAGCTTATCGTTTAATGCCTTGAACATAACCATTCCCTTATTGTAAATTAAATGATCTTTCAGGGGCAGAATTTTTAAGGCTGCCTATTTTTGGTCAGTAGTTAAGCTGGGATCAGGGAGTATTGTTAGTTTGGCAGCTCTCCGATGTAGAGAGTTCAATCTTTTCAAATTGACATCGCTCGAACCATCCCACACAGTAGAGGCATAGTCTATATGTGATCTAATATGGGCATTGAAGAACAATTGACGTGTCTCCATATCAGTAATGTGTTTAAGTTTTGCTAAGACGTACAGATTTCTGGAGACAATTTTACAAACATTACTGATGTGTGGCTGCCACCTAAGCTGGTTGTCCACCGTGACTTCTAGCAGGCGATGATTAGTAACTTGGTTGATGGTTTTGCCCTGGAGGGACAGACTGAGTGAAAGAGAGCCAAGTTGGTGTTTTTGGCGGGTGCTAATTACCATGCTCTCCGTTTTTTACCGGGTTTAAAATCATAATATTATGACTGCACCATTCATCAATATCTTGCAGTGTGTTTTGCAGTCGTGAATTAATGTCTGATATATTCTTATCTGGCGTGTGTACAGCGGCATCATCTGCAAACATATCACATGTAATGCTTTCATTATTTATCGCAAGAGGAAGATCATTTATGAACAAGCAGAATAAAAGGGGACCAAGAATAGAGCCTTGTGGTACGCCATGCTTCACTAACCCTTGATTCGAGTATGAGCCATTTAGTAATACCTTTTGTTTTCTACCTTCGAGGTAGGATTTGAGAAACAACGCCGAGTTGTTGGTATACATGGATACTTTCTTGATCAGTATTTCGTGGTTTACTAGATCAAAGGCTTTAAGAATATCTAGAAAAATGACTCATGTAAGTTTTGAGCCGTTGATGGAAGATAGCCAGAAGTCTATCATCCGTATCAGCGTAGTGTGACATGAGTGTTCTGATCTGAAGCCCGACTGCAATGCATAGATAGATTTTCGGCTTTCCAGGTATATAGATAGATGCTTGTGAATATGCGTTCTAAGGGCTTGGACAGAACAGGTAGAAGTGATATGGGCCTGAAATTATTAATTTCACTAAGATCTTTAGATTTAAGTACAGGTATTACTTTCGCGTCTTTAAATGCGTCCGGAAAACAATTAAAATTAATACAGAGGTTGTAGATATAAGTGATACTCTCTACAATGTATGGGAGGGATATCTTGAGTATTTTCGCACTAATCTCATCCAGTCCTGATGATTTTTTATTTTCCAAGGATGTAATCAATTTACCAACTTCATGGACCGCTATAGTGGGTATGATGAAAGGTTTTGTGCCGGAAGTTCTCTGCTTGCAGAAAATGACTAAGTTGTTCGGGCATACATAGTCATGCAACTCAGTTCCCGGCGGGATTAATGATTCTGCTACGGAGGCGAAGTGGCTGTTGAAGCTGTTTGCTGTGAGATGCGGCGGTAAAGGAGCTGTGCTTTTATTCGTGCCTCTAGTAACTAAATTTATAATAATAATAATAATAATGCATAGCATTTATATGGCGCATTTCTCATATTTATAATATAACTCAATGCGCAGAATGTAGCCGCGAACTGAACCCAACAAGCACGCTCACGTGAATCACACGCATTCACTCACACACTGTACGTAAACACAGAACATTCACGTGGTGCTAAGGGCAAGCTCAAGCGAGCTACACGGTATTTGGAAATCGTTTTGTATTTGAAATTTTATTAAGTTGGCTGAAACTGATACCAAAGTGAAGGGGGAGGAAGAGCCGGAGTACCCGGAGAAAGAACCCCCGACGGTCCGCCCGAATTAACGGTGACACTTACTAGAGGAGAAAAATCCGACGCCGGAACCCGGAATCGAACCTCGCACCTTTAGCATTGGTGGCAGGCGCCTTAACCACTGCGCCACGGACCGCCATTGTGGCACAACCCCACCCGGGTCTGCCCTGGGGGACTTGGGTGGGGTTAGGTATTTTTTTTAGTTCCCAGGGTCACCCTGGTCAGCCCCACAGGGTGGGTTTTTCTCTCTATTCTGGGGCATGTGTTTCTGTCTACCCTTTGTCCATTCACCTGTAACCCCACCCGGGTCTGCCCTGGGGGACTTGGGTGGGGTTAGGTATTTTTTAGTTCCCAGGGTCACCCTGGTCAGCCCCACAGGGTGGGGTTTTCTCTCTATTCTGGGGCATGTGTTTCTGTCTACCCGAGGTCCATTCACCTGTATTTGCCTTTTTTAAACTCTCCCTACTGTCTGCACTGCCTGTAGCTCTTGATATTGGATGTGTGTTGCTAAATGGTCTTAGCTTTATTTAGGCCCCATGTGTTAGGTTTATTTAATGTGTTTGACCGGCTGGCGACATACATTCAATGTTCTGTTTAGTTGGTTGTTTTTTTTCACAAGCAGTGCAGGCACGTCCTGAGAAAGCCTTGTTGCTGTCGGGACGTTAAGCAATGTACAATCAATCAATCCATTCACCTGTATTTGCCTTTTTAAAACTCTCCCTACTGTCTGCACTGCCTGTAGCTCTTGATATTGGATGTGTGTTGCTAAATGGTCTTAGCTTTATTTAGGCCCCATGTGTTAGGTTTATTTAACGTATTTGACCGGCTGGCGACATACATTCAATGTTCTGGGGTTTTTTTGTGGGTATTTTTTTTTCACAAGCAGTGCAGGCACGTCTTGAGAAAGCCTTGTTGCTGTCGGGACGTTAAGCAATGTACAATCAAACAATCAATCAACATTGTGGCACAGTCTTTACTTTCGTGAATAACTTTATCGAAAAGAGAGAAAGAGAAAGAGAGAGAGAGAAAGAGAGATGAAATGAAACTTTATTTCTCAACGATAAATGATTAGGTACACACACACACACACACACACACACACACACACACACACACACACAATCACACACACACACACACGCTCGCACACGCACGCACGCTCGCACACGCACACACAGAAAACACACGCGCGCGCAATATATATATATAAGAACTAATTACAAGATGGGATGAACCATAACCCACAAAGTCTCTTCTATATGAAAGCTGTCCTCGCTGTCAAGGGTCTGTACCCTTGTCTTTGACTTGATTCTGATGTTGAAATATCTCCTGTTGAAAAACACTCGCAGATCTCCCAATGCGTCAATGAGCTCTATAAGGGGCGGAGTGCATACGCGTCATTGATTTGTCAAACGTCATTTGTCATGACGTATTTGTTTGTTTTTACGTAGTTTTCACGTAAAATATAAAATTACGTAAAAACAACTTAAGACAAAAACAAACAAACAAACAAAACAAGATGGGACACCAGCCCAAAGTTGTTCCTATTTTAAAGCTTATCCTTCTGATCCATCTCCTTCTACTCCAACCCACCCTCCGATCCACACACACTGACACAGAAATAAAGACCGACACAAGGCAATTCCCGCCATTCGTAAGCGCTGTGGTTTGGCGTAGCGATATAGTCCAGTCAATTTACATGAAATTAGGTCAAAAGTTTGGACTAATTCCTTTAAAAACGGCATTGCTGGTTGGAACACTACCTAGATACATAGAAACACACACACACACACACACACACACACACACACACACACACACACACACACACACACACACACACACATATATATATATAAAGTCAAAATGAATCCATCCTGTTTAAGACTTGATTTTATGTGGTTATCTTTCTCACATCATTTGTTCGCTGTTCGTGACAATACTTAGCACATAAACACTAAGTAGCTGCCCCAAACCCTGTCATGTTGCATGTCAAATGAAAGCTTTTCAACTGAATCATTTGAAATAGAATATCAAAATCTGATTCATGCAGAACAGAAGAAAATATTGTTGGTCTGTGTGTAAAGATGTGTTTGACATCGCACACTAAAGTGATGCAATGACCTGTTTATCGGCCGGCCGTGCACACTTGAGCGACACATATCAGTCTGAATTTGTATGTCTAGTTCAGGTGTGTTTCGAGGACGTTTTGCTTTGAATTGCCGGTACTCCTCATAGTCAGCGGACCAAATCGTGGAGATGAAAATTTAGTGTAGCGTTCTGCTGCACGTATCTCGATCTCCGTTTAAACCCTATCCTCCGTATTGGCTAGGGATTAGGATTGATAGCTCCAGGGCTTTCCTACTAACTTGTGTTAGTAGGTCGTTGGCTCACTTTCGGAATGTAGCTCGCATAGAGTTTGTATCCTAGCGTTTGTGAGGTTCAACTTTCGTGCTGGACAATTTTACTTCAATATGCATTATTTATTTTTCTTCTTCCCCGGCCTCCTCCTTTTATTTCTCCCCTCTCCTTCTCCCCTTGTTTTCGGGGTGCCGTTTAGACACCCCTTTGATCACGTCTAGCTATATGTACTAGACTTATTATGGAAATATCCTAAACGTTCAAGCTTGTCCGTCCTCAAACGCGGACTCTACACACACACACATACACACACACACACACACACACACACACACACACACACACACACACACACACACACATACACACACACACATACGCACGCACGCACGCACGCACGCACAGACGCAAGCATGCACGCACGCACACACACGCACGCACACACACACACACACACACACACACACGTTGATACGGTGCTTGACGCCAAAATGACGTTCTCCAGCAAGGTTTGCGTAACTAGACGCGACGTCATTTCATCTTGTTAAGTACTTCTTTGCCAGAATTCCTCCCCCGCACTGCAAAAACGTCATGTGGATGCTGCGGAATGCGCTCCGACGAGCCCCATTTCAAAGTTGTTCCTATTTTTAAATGGGTTCTGGTTCATCCCATCTTGGTTTTTTTTACTGTTTTATTTTTTCTGAAAAGAATCAATTTTTACTGAAGAAGTTGAAAGGGTACAACGCTGGCTAACGAACTCGTCCAATGTCTTTCTTCGATCTAGCTACATCCAAAATTTCAAGTGAATATGACAAAAATTACGGACTTAATGCGGTACAACCTACTTTCTATAAACGGTCTCTTAACCCAAAAATGAGAGTACACCAAAATTTAATATGCTTGGAGGCTCTCCTAGGCACCCCTTGAACAAAGCACTTTTTTCAAGCTTGTACGTACACCGCAGACATCGGAGATTCTCGAGTTTGACGTGCATACGCTCTCTCTCTCTCTCTCTCTCTCTCTCTCTCTCTCTCTTTCTCTCTCTCTCTCTCTCTCTCTCTCTCTCTCTCTCTCTCTCTCTCTCTTATTTCATCTCTCTCTCTCTCTCTCTCTCTCTCTCTCTCTCTCTCTCTCTCTCTCTCTCTCTCTCTCTCTCTCTCTCTAACCCCACCCGGGTCTGCCCTGGGGGACTTGGGTGGGGTTAGGCATTTTTTAGTTCCCAGGGTCACCCTGGTCAGCCCCACAGGGTGGGTTTTCCTCTCTATTCTGGGGCATGTGTTTGTCTACCCTTTGTCCATTCACCTGTATTTGCCTTTTTAAAACTCTCCCTACTGTCTGCACTGCCTGTAGCTCTTGATATTGGATGTGTGTTGCTAAATGGTCTTAGCTTTATTTAGGCCCCATGTTGTAGGTTTATTTAACAGTATTTGACCGGCTGGCGACATATATTCAATTTTCTGTTTAGTTTTTTTTCACAAGCAGTGCAGGCACGTCCTGAGAAAGCCTTGTTGCTGTCGGGGCGTTAAGCAATGTACAATCAATCAATCAATCTCTCTCTCTCTAGCAACGGCAGATTTGAAAAATGGCATTGCCTCTGGCATTGTTAATATCTTTACCGTTGTAAAATAAAGATTCATTGATTCATTGGTTCTCTCTCTCTCTCTCTCTCTCTCTCTCTCTCTCTCTCTCTCTCTCTCTCTCTCTCTCTCTCTCTCTCTCACACACACACACCGACACACACGCACGCACGCACGCACACACACACACACACACACACACACACACACACAAAAAAACACACACACACACACACACATACGGCGTTTCAGTCCCGCGAAAAGTACGTTCCGCCAGCAATGAAATTAGCGTGACCAGACATAAAGTCATTTTTAAGTCCCTTCTATTTATATAAGGGACTTTTTAGGATGGGTGGCTGTGGGGCGAATTTAATCCTCTCGGGCAACTGAAGTAACACTCAAGATAAAAATTGCGTCATGTCTAGTTACGCTAACCTCGCTGCTGAACGTTCTTTTGGCGCGAAGCGCCGTATGTGCGTATGCCGGGGTGTGGTGTGTGTGTGTGTGTGTGTGTGTGTGTGTGTGTGTGTGTGTGTGTGTGTGTGTGTGTGTGTGCGCGTACACGAAACCACTCAAATGCGGGGCTACTTTCTTTACCATCCTTATGCAAAATGGGTGTGTGTAAACACGCTTATTCTGGGTGACCAAGTCAGGCACCCATTTTTTCTGAGGGTTGTTTCTGCAATTATCTTTCATTCAAAAGTCAGAAAAAAATATCAAAATAGGATGTCCCCATTTCGCCAGATTTACTTCATGTTGTGTTTTGGCGATGCCCTGGGCCTGTGCGTTGACACGGAAGCGAGTGTTTGTTCAGATCAACTTGATGATCGCTGATTGGTTAGCCCAACACCGATGAACGGAGTTGTTTCCCTTGCCCTTCCTAAAACGTACATAGTCAAATTTGGCCAGTTCAGGCAGTGCAAGGACCGGTGTTTTTAAAAATAATTTTTGCCTTGTTTGAAATGTTGTAGTAGGGCTGAATGTTAGAATTTGCTGGAAATTTCTGGTTACATGAGAGGAGACATGTTTGGTGCTTTGATTCATACCATCCTGAGCTTATCCAGTGGACAATTGTGGGCCTATGTTGAGTTGCCGATGACGTAGTGATTTGAGGGGCACGCTGATTTCAGCTGTGCTTGGGTGTGGGGTTGGTAAGGAATCGGGTTCATAGCCAAGAAATGAGACTGTCAATGTGCTGTTTTTATTGTTATTTTGTGCATGGCAAATGTGCAGCTGGTGGGCAGTAGTGTTTTTTAGGGGATTGAAATATTAGGGGATGCCTGGGACTGACTATGGCTAAGAGACTGTACAGTACGGAAACAGCACTGTGTACCGGGACCTGTCAGGTCACATTACATAGTCAAATTTGGCCAGTTCAGGCAGTGCAAGGACCGGTGTTTTTTAAAATAATGTTTGCCTTGTTTGAAATGTTGTAGTAGGGCTGAATGTTAGAATTTGCTGGAAATTTCTGGTTACATGAGAGGAGACATGTTTGGTGCTTTGATTCATACCATCCTGAGCTTATCCAGTGGACAATTGTGGGCCTATGTTGAGTTGCCGTTGACGTAGTGATTTGAGGGGCACGCTGATTTCAGCTGTGCTTGGGTGTGGGGTTGGTAAGGAATCGGGTTCATAGCCAAGAAATGAGACTGTCAATGTGCTGTTTTTCTTGTTATTTTGTGCATGGCAAATGTGCAGCTGGTGGGCAGTAGTGTTTTTTAGGGGATTGAAATATTAGGGGATACCTGGGACTGACTATGGCTAAGAGATTGTACAGTACGGAAACAGCACTGTGTACCGGGACCTTTATGCAATATTTCTTAGTTAAGAGCACGCCCAAATGTACTTGTTCAGTGCAGTTATTTCAACTGAGAGATGCCTCCAATCCCCGACACCCGTTTGGCCCAGAAAAATAAGGCGTCTGCTTCAGCCGTGGCTCGGTCCGTGTCTTCCTCTCTCTGACCGTTGAGTCTTGTAGTAAATGATAATAGAACCCCACGATTTTAACAAAAGCTTTCTTCTTCAATGAAAGGAATTCGTTCAATAACCCCATTACAAGGTCAATCTTCCACGCGATTTTGTTTCTTTTTTTTCTGACATGTGTGATTGTCAGTGATCGAAAAGTAACTTGACACATGCATGCACAGTATGAGTTGACTTTTTTTTTTTTTAATGGCGCCAGATTTCAATCCTCGTTCGCAAAACTGCCTCGTGATTCGAAGAACAAACATCCACAAACAGGTCTTTCGGAATGTGCCCACCGAAGTGTCTGCTTTGGGTACTTGGTAGGGTTAGCTATTTTTTAGTTCCCAGGGTCACCCTGGTCAGCCCCACAGGGTGGGTTTTTCTCTCTATTCTGGGGCATGTGTTTCTGTCTACCCTTTGTCCATTCACCTGTATTTGCCTTTTTAAAACTCTCCCTACTGTCTGCACTGCCTGTAGCTCTTGATATTGGATGTGTGTTGCTAAATGGTCTTAGCTTTATTTAGGCCCCATGTGTAGGTTATTACGTATTGGACGGTGCGACTACATATTTTTTTTTTTTTTTACAAGCGTGAGCCGTCTGGAAGCCGTGCGTCGGACGTAGCAGTACATCATCAACTTCGGATGTGCAACTGAGTGTCGCTGTTTACTGTGTACGTTTTTAGTTCCAGGGTCACCGGCAGCTCCAGGTGGGGTCTCTCATTCTGGGCATGTGTTGTCTACCTTGTCCTTCACTGATTGCTTTTAAAACTCGCCTACTGTCTGCACTGCTGTCTTGATTGGAGGTGTTGCTAATGGCTAGCTTATTAGGCCCAGGTTAGGTTATTAGTATTTGCGACATAATGGCAATGTTCTGTTTAGGTTTTTTCACAAGCAGTGCAGCACGTCTGAGAAGCCTTGTTGCTGTCGGACGTTAAGCAATGACATCAATCTGATCAAATGTCAATTGGTTATTGGACATGTTTGCAGCAACACCGTTTTGGTCACACCGGCTCAGGACTTTCTGCACACACCCAGCGCCGGATGGCAGCAGGATGTCCAAACCCATCGGGATCTATGGAAGTGGACAAGCACGCCCCTTCATGGCACATGACCAAGGCCCATGGCCAAATTAGTCAGCTGCAGCATCATGGCCCCCCAGCCTCTGCCACAGAGGGTGCGTCTGGTAGGAGGGTGCATGGACGGCAGCGGAATGCTCCCAATTACAAACTGGTAAGTAAAGTGATTCTATGATCATCTTCATTTTATTGGCTGGCGTGCATGCGAAGCAAAAGTGAGTTTATGTTCTGGGCCACTGGTCGTCCGTCCGTCGTCCATGGTAAACTTTAACTCATTCTACCCCAACACCAAAATCCTTAAATTTTGCCCCTGGCCTCTCAAGACCGCATTGCAGCGCAGGACACAGATCGACCATGATAGTTCAAGGGTGATGCCAGAATAGCTTGGCGCCCGTAGGCGCCAAGCTATTCTGGCATCACCTTTGAACTATCATGGTCGATCCTTATCCTGCTGTGGTGTGTCTGGGGTAGAATGAGTTAACGGTGGCATTTTCTCGGAGACTATTCAAGCCACATTCTTCAAGCTTGGCCCAAGGATACTTTGTGGCAAGACCTTTTTAAACATGCCAATTTGAGTGACCTCTCTCGAAGGGTCACGCAGGGTTGACAAATGTGTGAAAACTGCTTGCATTTTCAGAAAACGTGGATTTTGCTGCTGCAGAAGCCAGCCCTCGTCACCGAGGTCACACATATGTAAATCGGTCATACACGGGATTCTTTCTTTCTCCAGTTGGCAAATGGAGCCTGGGATGGACCTGAGACTGAGAGTAGTGCCAGCGCATCGCAATACGAGGGCAGTGATGACGAGGAGTTTGTTCCTGGCTCGAGCTCACCGGATTCAGAGGGTGTGTCGGCATCAATTGCTGGGATCTCTGACATAGACAGTATTGTATCGACTATGTTAGATTTCATCAAAGTGGCAGGTTCCGGGTGGCCAGGTGTCGGTGACGCTAGTACCAGCAAGGTGCAGTGTGCGTTAGGGGGTGGCAATGAGAATGTGGATAGGCAGAAGGAACATGATCCTGGAAAGAGTGGGGAAAGTGCACTTACAGAAGAAACAGGTGTGCACGTGTCGCAGAGAGGGAAAGGAAAGTACAAATGAGACAAGAAACATGCATGCAAATTGTGTGGCAAGCTTGTCTTGAAAATGAGCACGCACTTACAAGATGTCCATGCAGATGAGGCAGACGTTGCTAAAATTTTGTCGATGAAAAAAGGGACAAAGCAGAGACGTCGAGCATGGATCAGACTACAAGATGAGGGTGATTACATGCATAACGTTGCTGTTCTTGAAAACAAATCTGGATGTTTGATTCCTAAGTATCGCACCAAAACTAGTAAGGTAGACGACCTTCTCGCCTGTAGCCATTGCAAAGGGCTCTATCAAAAAAAGCTGATCTCTGTACACTCAAAACGTTGCTGTCAGAAGCCAGGAGGGTTTCAGATCACTCAGCGAGGGGACGCGGCACGCCGTGGTCGGCTAATGCTTCCAATACCCTTAGACGTTGAATTTTCCTTCTATCACAAGGTCTTGGCCAGCCAGGGAGATGATGAGATAAGCCGTCTCATCAGAACTGACCCCTTGCTTCTTGAGTATGGAAAGAGATTATTTGACCGCAGGGACATTGAAGAACACACGGCTGGGCAAATCAGCTCCAGGATGCGGGAGTTAGGGAGACTATTAAAGATTATCAGAGTGAGGTCAGAAATGAAAATCGCAAGTTTAAATGCTGTGATCAATTCAGCTAGCTTTGATCATGTTGTCCTGGCTGTAAAAGAGCTAGCAGATTTTGATGAGGACACACATCAGTTCAAAAAAGGCAATCTCGCAATGCGCATAGGCCATGCTTTGATAAAGTGTTCACAGATCAAACAGTCACAGGCATCCAAACAGCTTGGGCAGGGTTCAGACGACAGGTGGCGACAGGTGCTCTCTGAGTTGCAGCGGTTTGACTCTGTCTTCAACGGGGACTGGTATGATTGTGTGTCCGCTACAGCAGCCCAGTCGGTCGGGAAAATGACCATGAACAAACCCAAGCTGATCCCATCATGTGAAGATGTGAGGAAGGTCCAACAGCTTCTTAAGACAAGGATGGTTTCGGAAGATTATCCAACAGTGGTTAAAGCAACTCTTTGTGCTGTATCACTTTTCAACCGAAAACGAGGGGGAGAAGTTCAGAGAATGAAGGTGTCAGACTTCCAGAATGCTAAGATTGGATCGATCACCAATCAATCAAGATATCTTGAAAGGTCTCACAGAGGTTGAGAAGAAAATGGTGAATCATTTTCAGCGAGTGGAAATCAGAGGCAAGTTTAATAGGAGTGTTCCCGTTTTGCTGACGAAGAAGATGATGACAACTGTGGACAGAATCCTTCAAATGAGGCAATCAGTGCCAGCTCTGGCTGATTCCCAGTACATCTTTGCCACACCTTCTGGTCAGAGGCCTTACAGAGGCCATGATGTTCTGAAGGCCCATGCCCTAGAAGCAGGGGTGTCATACCCAGCCATGTTCACATTTACTCAGTTACGGAAGCAGGTTGCAACTTTGGCTCAGTCAATGGCCATCTCGGAGTTAGACCAGGATCAGCTGGCAGATTTCCTTGGCCATGATATTCGGATACATCGCCATATCTACCGCCAACCTCAAGACGTCCTTCAAAAGGCAAAAGTGGCAAAGATTCTTCTGTCAGTTAACAATGGGATGACACATTTTGAGAGTTGCATTAGAGCTGAGCTGGGCGATGATGAAGAGATTGACTTTGACAATGAAGACACATCAGAAACTGGCAGAGAGGTCTCGGGGGGAACAACACCTGTGAATGAAGCAAGTAGCAAGTCAACAACACAGGAATCGATGAGCACGACGGAGAAAAGACGTCCAGAGCCTGATGACAATCTAGATAGTTTTGATGATGACAGTACTGCGTCAGCTCCTGTTCGAAAGAAAGCTAGATTTACAAGGAAACCATGGGGGGAAGCTGAAGAGAAAGCTGTTCAAACTCGTTT